>OY754977.1:16415032-16435032 GCA_963576475.1 Molanna angustata | reverse complement strand
TCGAAAAAAAATTGTACTGTTGATCATACTTCAAAACTTATTGATATCATAATCTTTCAAAGTTTCTATGCGATAATACATGTTAGTTTATGATAAATCAATTATTAATTTATATCTAGCAGATGATAATTTAACGCTCTAATACGTATCATCATTGAGTTTTACTTATCTGAAATTCAAATAGGTGTGAAATTAAGAAGAAATTGTAAAAACATATCACATAATCTCACGGCAGCAATAAATTACACTTAACGTAGTAATGATATCTTTCAAATAAGTGTTAAAACGAAGATTGTATCGATAATATACACAATATTTTTTGATAACATGATCAATTCAAGTGTGCTATTTCTTTATTGTTGGCACTACGAACGTCTTTAGATATTAACTGAAGGCCTCGAAACATAGTACTCCACGTATGTATGCCACATTTTAGGTCCGTCTTCAAAAAGCATGATCATTGTAAATGTCGTTATTTTGTAATGCCATTTCATTATCATCATCATCGGTGGCTCCACAGCCCAGGATGGGCCTTGGCCTCCTCAAGGAATCGTCTCCATTGCACCCTATCCATGGCCTTTTCTCTCCAATTCCGCACACCGGCTATCTGAAGATCCCTCTCGACTCCATCCATCCATCGTAGTTTTGGCCTTCCCACACCCCTTCTTCCCTCCGGACGCGTTGTGAGGATTCTTTTTGGTGTCTGGTCATCTTCCATACGAAGCACGTGTCCTAACCAGCGGAACCTCCCTATTTTCATCGTTTGGCATTATCGTATGCCATTTCAAATTAATGTAATTCAGACGACAGGTATGTTTTAATGTCACTTTTTTGACACAATTTATATATTGGTCTATTTATACAACTAAAAAGACAAAATAAAAGAGAAAGCGATCACAATAGGCTACACATCAAATAAATATTTTGTACACATACGCATCCATTCCATTGACACTCGAATTTCTTGCGGTCATACTGAAAAAAATATTATGAGATCCGAACTGGCTACCTGCGTTTTAGCAAAACCTTTGTTATCAGTAATAAATTTTATGACAGTGTTTTGGCTGTGTGCACAAAACATTTAGTTGCACAAAACGAAATGTTTTGTAGTCACCACGCAGTCACTATAGTTCGGTTAATGTTAACATGAAGTTTTGTTACTATTAAGGAAAAAAAATCAGTACAGTTAATGTTTTTGCTCTCCTATATTCTAGGAAAAGTCCCTGTATTTTCTTCATCAAGCATTTTTCCCATGTAACGAACCATTTCAATGTAAGTGTATTTATTTTTATAACATTTTTTTTGATATCTCAAAAGAGATGAAGTTGGAATATTAAAGGAGAACCAGGAAATCATGGCACCTACATCGGCTGGATCACGTGATCGCTTCATGCGCTTGCGCAAAATACGGCTTGATACCTATTTAAAAAAAAAAACAACGAGCATACAAAGATTGAAACTTGATTTTTTTAAATAAAAGCAAATTTAAATAAACATAATAATATCAATTATAAAAAACTGTACATAATTAAAAACGAAATACATAATAATATCAGAAAATAATACATAATAATATCAATTATAAAACACTATACATAATTAAAAACAAAATACAAAAACCCAACACAACGATTACTGTATAAAACCAACAAAAAATAGATCATTATTTACAGGTCATGAGTTAAAAAGTTTAAAATTTTGAATTGAAAATAAGAAAATCGTCGGCAATTATATCAGAGTGTCTCCCCACAGTAATGCCAAATCTATGTAGCCTTTGAATAGGGGAGTGGTAGGCGTAGTTACTCTGGGAATGGCTCTCACGAAAAATAACACACTGTCTTACAGTTTTGGACGGTACATTAATATAGTTTAAATACTCAGCGGATATTTTGTGGTTGTTCATATTAACCGTTTTGGCATGTGAATTTTTGCCCTAAACCACTATATTTTGATTCACTATGCGACATGTTTCGGCAGTGCTGTCCTGCCATCGACCGGCTAGTTGAGACTATACATTAATATTTATAAGTTTAAGGAATTCGGGACAGTCTATGGCGTAGTTTAAAAGTTTATGTAAGAAGGAAAGGTTAAAAATTTGAATGTTACGAATTAAAAAAATATATATAAAAACATTTATCCTTTGTCATTTTGCCCATGACATCTCATTTCTACCAAACACCAGATAAGTGTATTATAGGTAGATAGGAACTACTGTAGTGGCGTCTTTACATTACGGGTAACGTGGGGACCATACGACACACGGAATAGGTAAACGATATCGGTATTCTCATGCGCCGTTGAGTCACCCTTGTGCGCCCTATCCTCGGCGGCAGACATTGTTCCAATCTCAAACACTTTGATAATAATTTATGATATCATCGTTTTAATTAAAACAAATTTATGTGTGTTTAAAGGAAATAATTATTATTTAGCGTATTAATATAGGCAATTACGTTGCAGGGGGGAGGGTGGAATTTTAATAGATGATTGAAAAATAATAATATCAAAGTTCCCCTTCGATGATACAATGACGCGAGCCATATTGTTCTTCAGCAAATTATATTTTAAGGTTCCTAACACAAAGGAGAAAATTAATCAATGATGGGTTGGTCTGTAATAAATAAGAAAATGGTACAATAGGAGGACGGATGCTTTTGACTCACCAAAGTCACAAATTTAATTAATTTGATTTATTATTATCGATTTTATACACGTATGTGTCGTACTTCCTTTTTTGAGGTTATGCACACCCGCAAACCTGCTAATGTGGTACATGCCACAGGGGTACGGAGATTATCATCAGTCTAAATGCAGTAGTGCACAGCCCCCATTAGAGGAGGAGTTGTGATGTACAATTTAAATCTTCCATTCCAATATTAATTATTACATATTATTTTATTTCTCATGAGAAACTCACAGTGAAATTTATATATTAAAACACATACATAAAAAAATCTTAATAGCCTGCCCTATACCTATGTTTTATATTTGATGATATTTGATGATTATCCCTTTCTTAACCGAATTGTGAAAGCATTATGAAAATAAATATGTTTCATAAAAAATGGGCAAAATATGTGATTATAAAGAGATTTTGATACTTTTTATATTTTTTTTCCCTTTTTTTGGAAATTTTAACGATTCAAATTGTTATCATTCATATAATATATAAAAGTAGGTATATACTTTTCATAAAATAAAAAATCTTTCATTTTGAATTGTTGTTAGAGATTGAAAGAAACATAATTACCTAATTAAAAAAAATATAGCATGCTAGAAAACAAAAATATATCTCACATTTATTAAGTAAGTTTATTTTGTCGATCGACAATTCTTGATAGAACTCCATTGTACGTTAATATGTTATAAAAAAATATAAAAATACTTGGTTATAGTTCTATTGGATTTATTAGATTATTGACGCGTGTCGTGCAAAGCACATCGTCAGAATAATGCTCTTCAAGACTGAGACTAGTGGTTATATACAAAATTACATGACAGGTGTATAAAAATGTTGTTTTTGAACGGTTGAAAAGAATCTATACAAATCTACGTTTTAATACAATGAAAATGTATAGATTCATTTGCATTATATAACTTCTTTTCAACCGTTCAAAAACCAACATTTTTATACACCTGTCATGTGATTTTGTATATAACCACTAGTCTCAGTCTTGTAGAGCATTATTCTGACGATGTGCTTTGCACGAAACGCGTCAATAATCTAATAAATCCAATAGAACTATAACCTAGTATTTTTATATTTTTTTATAACATATCACATTTATTAAATTTTGAATAACCGTGTTTAGCAAAAAAAGCACATTTCGCAATAACCGAGTTTTCAACTGTATAATAACCGAGTACAGAAGTTTCCGTCATTCTCAGTATTGTAAGCAATCAAAAATATTGTGATTAATAATTTAGAAGAGAAATAACACAGCTGATAACAATTTTCATTGAGATGATGAAAAAAACGTAAAACACATTAATGATTCAAATTGGAATCATCGGTTAAGAAAGGAATATACTCAAAATCGCCAGTGAATATATGAGTTTGATTGCGTGTTATGACAATTAAATATTGAATTTTAATATCTTTTGCAAATAAACATGTTAAAAATTAAACTCGGCAAAAGAACTGTTAGAATGTTATTAGACGTAAGCAGTTGGAATGTTTGTATAATAAAAGATTTTATATATCGTGTGGTGGTAGGTATGCAAGTATGAACCATGATCATCATGAACACTTCCTTGCATCCTGCGCAAGTTGGAAGTTTATTGCCGTAAGGCAATTTCTTCCAACTAACCTGTGTTTCCAGCCCAGAGAAGCAATATTTGCGTGAGAAATTCATTTAAATAAATTTCTCCCCTGCTGGAATCGAACCCAGGACGCCCGCACAGAAACCGAACGGCTTACCAACTGTGCCACGGCGATCCGTTGCTCTACAAATTAGGTGGTCCTGGCCTCCTGTAGAATTCGTTTCCACGTTCTGGACATCTATGCTATGAGCATCCAACCAAGGTCCATGCTTCAATACACTGAAAATCTGTAAAATTCTTCATACACTGAAAAGAATATTATGACAACCGAACTAGCTACCTGCTTTTTAGACAAACCTTTATTATTAGTAATAAAGTTGTATCTATGTATGACTGTACTGTTTGGCTGTGTGCACAAAACATTTAGTTGTACAAAACCAAACTAGTTACTAAAGTTCGGGTAATTTTGACATGAAATTTTACATTTTGTTACTATTAATAATCTGTCACTCTGTAATCTGGTTGGTTGGAAGAAATTGACTAATGGCAATAAGCCCGCCAGTGTGCATTATATATGTTTATGTTATGTTTAAAAAGTTAAATAAATATTATAAGTGTTTAAACAACACAAATTCCGATTCAAAAACATACAGCGTAATTTCAAAAGCGAAAACGTCATTTAGAAAAACGGATATTCTCGTTAAAAACACATTTGAACGGAATGTAACTCAATTTGCGTCTAACGAAGTGACCCTAATGCCGCGTTTATTTCCCCTTTATAAAAATCCGTCAATTTTGCGTAAAAGTTGCGCCGAACCAATTATGAAATTAAAATGACGGGAAAATAAGCCATTGTTGAATATAGCCGAATAAATCAGTGTTTTAATTGGATATTTTTTAATTACCTATTTACGCCTTTTTCTGAATTATCAAACATTAAATTATTAAGGGATTTCTTTAAATTTCAAGACATGCCTATAATGTTTACAATTTACCGAAACAAAACGTTATTTGGTTTTGCGAAACATTATCATAATCAACCGGTTTTTTTACATTGTGAAAAATGTTTTGATTTCGAAATCAGAATTTCTATTGAAAAACTATAATTCTGTTTTGATACGTATTTATATATTTTTTTTTAATTTTCATTAATTGTAACAATACATATATTTAGAACCGTTTAATGGGTGGTGGCAGAGATATTAGCGCGCTGGGTTTGTAATCCAATGTTCGTGAGTTCAAATCCTGCCACGAGCGATTTTGTTCACCTATTACACGTATTCCCTTAAGGGAATGTTTAAATATATGTTTGGTGTCTGATTTCTTCTTTCTCCTAGTGCTAAAATGTGGATTGGAAACAATGACACCAACTGCCAACACAACACACAAATTAAAATGTACGCAACAAGCTATGGAACGGCAAATGTTAGGAGTGAGCCTCCGGGATAAAATCTTATTTATTAAAATTTATAAATGAGTATCTTCTCGATAATTATCGATATTGATTAACTTTTAACTACATACAATCAATCATAAAATTTTGTTTAGATCAAAGTTTAGTATGAAATCCATGACACGATCTTAATACGTTCTTATCTTGTCTTTATTGTAAAAAAAGTAATACCTAAATTAGTACCTACTCTATAATTTTCTAATCTTTACCTCAATCTGCATTCAATCATAAAATTTCGTTAAGATCAAATTTTAGTATGAAATTTTCGTTAATTTTGATATAAATTAACATAGATAATTAGTTAATTTTAATCTTAGAGGTTTCTCTTTTCTGAATGTACCAAATCTTAATTGAGTCTTAATCAACTTCAAGAATAGACCTGCTGGTTCTTTTCCGGCAATGGCTATCAATAAAATAAGTATAGCAAAAATAAATAAACAAGGGAATTGGATCTTCAGTTGTGTTGAAAATCAAGACTTAAAACTGTAAACAAGTACACAATATTAAATGGCAAAGAAAGTAGATACGTGTGTAGATTCGAGTACCTTATATCGCATTTTGTCGAAATTCACCACGAAGCTTCATAAATCCACATAAATTCAATTTCGACTCGAAGTTTCTACAACTCTTGACATAAAATGGCGCGAGGGAAAGAGAGGCAGGAAGGGTGTAACTAACGGAAGATACATCAGAGGAAGTGAAACAGAAAATATAGATTTATAATTATTTTGTACCTTTATATACAGGATGTCCGAAACATATATACTTAGCAATATTAAAAAAAATATTTAAAATGCACATTAAAAAAACAGATGGAGATTTTTTTCCATCAGGGCTAGTTATTTTATTATTTTATTTTATTTACAGCGTTTGCCATTTACATTAAGTTTTCACAAAAGATACAAAATAAAGTACCTAAATTAAAAATGTGTAAAAAAACAAACATACCTACCCAAAATATAAACAATGTAAATGAAAATAAAAGCAAAAAGAAATATAAAGAAAAATAAATCAATAGCTTATACAAAATAAAAAATATACATAAAAATACATTCAAAGAAAATTTCAATTAAGATCTGCATAATTACAATACATACGTGTTCAAGTAAATCATTTATCTTTTAGAAACAAATAAAAATACATTTAATAGAAAATACAAGACTTAAACATACAATACAAACATGTTTATATAACAAAGGGATCAACTATTGTCAGCAAATTCTCAATTCATAACAACATACACGACAAAACTACTAACATAGGACTCAATAAGTGGCCATGGGCTACACAATCATTCTATATAACAGCTTACAATAATTTAGTAATTAATATTATGTAACTAGTCTACCACCTCGGAACAGGCCTGGCCTAGTGAGGTGGTCCAAACCAACCCAATTTATTTATTATTTTGCTTATATAAAATGTAATTTTTGGTATATGTAATAAAAAAATAATAAAATAAAATAATAAGCAGAATAACAAATGTAGGTATGAAAGAACAATAAAACATAATAAGTAAGTATTAAATATTAATATAACGAAACATAATCAGTGGAATCCAACACGCAGGGTATTCCTGTAGTTATTAATTTTGCCTATATTAATTTTGCCTATATATCATTAGCATATTCATTGCTCAATCTCTGAATTCTGTTTAATGCAGAATTGTGACGGAAGAAAGTGGCCTACTTGCGCGAGGACATGGGCGAGATTACTGTTGCCACTTTCAAAGTATCGATGTAGGTATGAAGGGGTTTTGGTATTTATTTATTTATTTACAATTTTTTGGGAGACTAACCGCTATGCATTACAGTTTTACATTTAAGATAATAATTAAACATCCAATTATAAGTCTCCGCTGATAGGCCATACCATCAGTTACAGGATAAAAAATACATCACATAGTAACATAATATTACTTGAAAATATTAAATTGCATTAAAAAAGTTCATATTCACAAACAAATCACATATCATTAAAGAACTTAGCACTAAGAACATTTCTCGCTCCTGAAATACTACACTGGAATATGTCAAATTCTGGTGAGTTAAGTATTGCATTATTTATATTTTTACAAACAGGACAATGAAATTAATTTTGTCGATAATTAGTGGATACCTACTTGCTTTAACGAGAATATGGGATTTTGGCATCTTGATTGAGTAGGCATCTTAAGATTTATTTTCAGGAAGATGAGGATAGGTACAAATGGGGAATATATGTCATCTGCGCCAGCACTTATAATTCATCTGTTTGGCAGATTTTCATGGACATCACGATGACAGTTGAAAATGCTATATATCAGAGAAATAAATAATACACTTCATTTAAAAACTACTTACAAATACCAAACAACATTTTTCAAAACAAAATTCAAGTAACCGACCATGTGTATAATTTTGTTGAGACACTCTGTATATCTGCATACAAAATTTTGGATTTAGTGAACATTAATAACGATAAACAAATCATTTCTCATTTGATCCGCCCTCAGAGTCGGTATTAATTAATGAAAACTGTTTATCACCAGTCGGACGCAAATTATCTTCACCAATAAACTTGATGTATCGTCAAAAATATTCGTCGTTGAAGGAATCCTGGCATGTGATTGAAGCATATTTTGTACCTGATTAATTTATTTATGATGATATATTGTTCAAATCAAATGTATATGCCACACTTCGTTTGAAATTAAAAAAGGACAACAAAGGCATCCAGCAGATACATTATTGTAATAAATCAAATGTATAGTTATCGGCAAATATACATATTTAAAAATCACGTTGCAGAGGCAAATTGCAAATTTGAGTTTTTGCTTAGTTGGTATTTGCGCAAACCGTCTCTTCCTCCGAAATATGTCAAAATCTTCTTATTCTTCTTCTTCATCAGCCCGTTTGCATTCAGAGTTGAACATAGGCCTCTCCCTTCTTCTTCCACTCCTCTCTTTCCTGGGTACACAGCTTCCAATTGTTCCCTGCCACTGCTTTGATGCAGTCCGACCACCGTGTCTGAGGACGTCCCATGCATCTTTTTCCCTGTCTCGGACGCCACACCAAGACTGTATGGGTCCACCTACCATCTGTATATTTGACAAAGTGTCCTACCTAGTTCCATTTCAGAGTGGCGACTCTCTCGGCGACATCGGTTACATTGGTCTGCTGTCATATTATGTATACACCTATTAGTGTTTCTATATCTTAAAGAGATGTCCAACGTCCTTCTCTCCATAGCCCTCTACATCACCATGAGTTTGTGCATAATATGTTTATTGAATACTGCCTTTTCTAACACATATGTAAGCACGGGGAGGATACAGGAGTCAAATATGTAGGTATTTTTTAAAATCTTTTCCAAATTTTGGGGATTTTAGGATAAAAGACAGCTTTCCAAACGCAGCTCAGGCTTGACCTTGACTCCTCTCAATCTCAGCATCCTGATTCTCCCTGCCCAGCTTTATTGTATGTCAAAGGTAAATAAAAAAGATTTTTTTTTCAATTGTCTAACCCTCGACCATGACAGGTGATATTTGCCATGTATTGCCCCGTATGTCAAAATATTTGATGATAATTGTAAGTAGATAATTATAAATAATCAAACGTGGAGGCTTCCACTTTGTGGAAATTGGTATTTGATCAATTATTTAAATGAAACGCAAAACTTTACTTTGTATATTGTAATATACAAAGTATAGTTTTGTGTTTAATTTAAAAAATTGATTAGATAATTATCTTAGAGAAATCAAAAACAAGCCAAATTATCAGGCTAGCTTCAAAAAGAGTGCACTTGAACCATATGTAGGTACGCATATTATACTAGTTACATGTAACACATGAGATCCAACTGTTGATTGCGATAGTATGTATAGTTGAAGAATAAGTACCAAACTATAAACCCATAAATCCAAATTATTAAATATTTTAGGATATTTTATTTTCTATACAACACATGTAGGTATGTATGTCAAGATAGGACAGTATGGAGGTCAGTCCTTTTTTCTACCCAGAATATGAAAACAGCATGATGGTATGATTGTATGTTTGGAGATTAAAGTATCAAACTATTAAGTCTTCTTACATAATATTGTGTATAGGCGACTGCCATACGAATTGTATGAAGCGATGTCGTAACTAAATTCAATTTTTATAAAAATTGTTAAAAAAAAATTGAGATTTACTTCTACAATAGTAATATTTTTTATAGAAGATTAAATTATCTAGTTGGGGTGTTTTGTTTTTCGATATTTTAAAATATTTGAAAAAATAGGTAGTTAAACTCATAAATTTATAATAAAAAAAATATTATACTAAATAAAAAATGTTTGAGAAACCCTGGATTTTTTTTGAAAAAATATGTTTATACCAATTTTCAGCGTTCTAGCTTTTATGGTTTCTGAGATATATGGAAAAATAAACCAAAAATTAAAAAGTAGATAACCCCTGACTGAAAGAAAAATTCAAAATTCTGAGTAAAAAAGTATTGTAAGCCTATAACTTTTTATATATTCTGAAATTGTGGGCTCTGTTAATTGAGCGGATCAAAGTTAAAAAGGGGGGACGGACACAGACACACAGATACACACACAGACACACACAGACACCACAGACACACACAGACACACACAGACACACACAGACACACACAGACACGCATACACACACACACACTCACACACACACACACACTCACACACAGACACACACACACACACACACACACACACACACACACGCACACACACACACACACGCACACACACACACACACGCACACACACACACACGCACACACACACACACACACACACACACACACACACACACACAGACACACGAAATTGTCTACTCCGAATTCTGAGTAAATCCGTAATATACAAAGTATAGTTTTGTGTTTAATTTAAAAAATTGATTAGATAATTATCTTAGAGAAATCAAAAACAAGCCAAATTATCAGGCTAGCTTCAAAAAGAGTGCACTTGAACCATATGTAGGTACGCATATTATACTAGTTACATGTAACACATGAGATCCAACTGTTGATTGCGATAGTATGTATAGTTGAAGAATAAGTACCAAACTATAAACCCATAAATCCAAATTATTAAATATTTTAGGATATTTTATTTTCTATACAACACATGTAGGTATGTATGTCAAGATAGGACAGTATGGAGGTCAGTCCTTTTTTCTACCCAGAATATGAAAACAGCATGATGGTATGATTGTATGTTTGGAGATTAAAGTATCAAACTATTAAGTCTTCTTACATAATATTGTGTATAGGCGACTGCCATACGAATTGTATGAAGCGATGTCGTAACTAAATTCAATTTTTATAAAAATTGTTAAAAAAAAATTGAGATTTACTTCTACAATAGTAATATTTTTTATAGAAGATTAAATTATCTAGTTGGGGTGTTTTGTTTTTCGATATTTTAAAATATTTGAAAAAATAGGTAGTTAAACTCATAAATTTATAATAAAAAAAATATTATACTAAATAAAAAATGTTTGAGAAACCCTGGATTTTTTTTGAAATATGTTTATACCAATTTTCAGCGTTCTAGCTTTTATGGTTTCTGAGATATATGGAAAAATAAACCAAAAATTAAAAAGTAGATAACCCCTGACTGAAAGAAAAATTCAAAATTCTGAGTAAAAAAGTATTGTAAGCCTATAACTTTTTATATATTCTGAAATTGTGGGCTCTGTTAATTGAGCGGATCAAAGTTAAAAAGGGGGGACGGACACAGACACACAGATACACACACAGACACACACAGACACCACAGACACACACAGACACACACAGACACACACAGACACACACAGACACGCATACACACACACACACACAGACACACACAGACACACACAGACACACACAGACACACACAGACACGCATACACACACACACACTCACACACATACACACACACTCACACACAGACACACACACACACACACACACACACACACGCACACACACACACACACGCACACACACACACACACACGCACACACACACACACGCACACACACACACACACACACACACACACACACACACACACACACAGACACACGAAATTGTCTACTCCGAATTCTGAGTAAATCCGTATATGGAACATATATGCTGCGACGCCTCTAAATTGGTGTTTTTTGACTTCAAATTTGGAAAAGCCGTGAAAAAAGTAGACCCTGCATACAATTCCTTCATACACGCGTTTTGGATTTAAACTGCCTCTTCCTTCAAAAAGAATTCCATTCTCTTGAAAGAATCGACAGTTGGACTACTTGCATACGTACGTAGGCAGCATACATATTATTATGTAGGTACGTACTCAAACTTATATTAAACGTACGTACTCAAACGTACTAAAAATTTATATGAAAGTTAATGTTTTTGTACGAATAGAGTAGAAATTAACATTTCTAAATCACCGAAATTCCACCTGCACATCTTGAAACATAGATCCTATTCAAAGAAGGTACCTAGTAGTATATTTCAGACCTTAATAATGCCCAGAAATCTTGGAGAAAACGTTCAGTCGCAACAAATCGAGTCTGTGAAGAAATTTAAAGTGAATTTTAACTTTTTACTACCTCAGACATAATAATTATTGACGACCAATTTTGTAGGGTACCGGGGCGTACTTTTAAATTAAAATTTAGAAGTTGTAAAATGTTCATTAATCGAATTTTACATTTCGCAAATTCATATGTTAAAAAGCTAGTTATAATTTATGAAAGAAAATATTATCATCGTACCCGATATTTTCTTTACGCAAGTAAAATAACGTTCAAATACAGTCCTGAAACATACTTTCAAAAATAATAAAAGGGAATAAGAGAAACATTACGTAGTCAAATAACTCGACACTAAAACATATATAGCTTATATAGTTTGTTTTTGAAAATTTCCTCAGAATAATATTAAAATTCTGTATCAATAACGTGTCAATAATACGTTAATATATCTTTCTAGTTCGAACTTATCCTATGAAATTGAAGTTAAAGGAATCCTTTTGTATTATGCACCATTTATATATTGTTTTTTTTAAATTGACAGAAAAATACCCGATGTTTTTTTTTTAATTTACTGTTTTTTTTTGTATATTTTTTTTGTTTTGTTTGCACACAATTTTAAGTTCAATAACGTCTGTTTCCAGAGTGAAATGAAAAAAAAACGTTTTAAATCATTTCTGTTCAATATAGTTTATTAAGACGAAATTCGTTGGATATACAGAGAAGGGAATATTGCACCTACCTGGTGGCGAACTTTTTCCTTCGTGTTGGGTGATTCTTCACAAAAGACACCCAGTATAACTCTGCATCACTTATGGTGGTTTGGAACAGCACCTCCAAGCACGGTTTGGTTATAATTGTGCACGACGTGTAGTTTTAGTTAATCGACACGAAAGAACACGAAATGTGTATAGAGTATCGAAACTATTTAACTTCTTCAACTACCAATGTGTGACGTACATGGGCCAACGAGCTGTAAACTACATATAATGATGACAAATGATAGAAGATAGCAATACTTTTGGGAAGATGGAAAGGTTGGACAATGCTGCGAAATTTACTGAACAAAACTTTTAACGAAATGTCAAAGTTAGAAGCCAGTAAATATTTAAACAAAATAAACCCATATTGGAGATGACTCGCTATAAGTACATAAATTTATTTATGATGGAAACTGTATTATTTTTAATACTTTATTTTGATCACACAATATTTCAACGCCATGCGCTATTTAAGGAATGTGAGGGTATATAATAAGCTAATATAGTATTTCTTCACTTTTCCATAGTATGTAAATGAATCATTTTCTGTTCAAAATAGATACAAGCTTATAAATTATATCATCCTGTTTGTAATTAATTTCATTGTTTTATTTATTGAAGTGTTTTATTCTTTATATAATTTCCACGTTATTCTGCGTTACACTTTGAAGTGCCCCTCAGAATAATGTTGGTAGGACTGTCAGTCAATCAAATAAACTGAATAATATTGTCATAATATCTCCAAATTTAGATCCTCTTATCTCATATTTAAAACTAATAATATATAATTTTAATATAAAATAAACGAGTTTTTATTTTGTTTTATTTAACTTCACGTACAATAGTATGTACAATGCACCAAACTAAGAAACGTGAGGCTATACATAGTGAAGTAATAGATACATTATTTTTACTCTCCACACTATGGAATAGGGGAGAGTCATGATTTCGCAAAATTTAAGCGTATTTTTTTTACATCAATTTCTCAATGGGTATCATGTAGAGAATGCACACTATGAGTTTCGTCATGATGTGTTTGTGTGTATGGCGTATACGCCGTACGCCGTACGCCGTTCGCCGTACGCCGTACGCCGTAGCATTTATCTTTTTTGTGTCCTCTCTACAGCCCAAACTATAAGTCCGATCGACTTCATATTAACATCATATGTGTAAAGTGCAAAGACCTAGAGCTGATTAGTTTTCCATAGACAACTTTTGATTTCTTCTCTATGAATTCATCATTTACGTTGTTTTTTTTGTGTCCTCTCTGCAGCCCAAACTATAAGTCCGATTGACTTCATATTGATATCACATGTGTTTAGTCCATAAACTTAGAGCTGATTAGTTTTCCATAGACAACGGTTCATTTTTTCTTAATGTTTCTTTATGATTTCATCTATTAAAACTGAAAAAATGCTCTCACGACCTGGAAATTAGAGATATTTCAGTTTGGTTTCAACTATTTATACAACACCAAGAATCTTTATAAAATTGTATTCAAAGTTGGTCAATGTTAAAAGAAAAATATTCAACGGTTTCAAAAATTATATTTTATTTAATGGATTTTTGTATGAAACTTATATGTAACAAGAGAATTTTTTTATATTTGGCAATGTTCAGTTCATTGATTTCATATTGATATTAGAATATTAATATCTTGAACTTAGAACTGATTAGCTTTTCATAGAATTCATAAAATTTCTTCATATGATATCACGTGTCAAAATTGTCAAATTACTCTAACGAATTTTGAAACAAAATTTATCTGCTTTTATTAAAATATTTCATACAACATAAGCATTCTTCACCATACTGCATTAATAGTTTGTCTATCTTAACATAAAAAAATACTATCGGAAGAACATTTATATTCCTGGTAGTAACATTAAGTATGAATAAAAATGTAATTAGATAAATTTCTTATGTATGGAAAAGTTCAGTAATTTGATTTCATGTTTTAATGTAAAGAGCTTGAACATAGAACTGATTAGCTTTCCATAAATAACAAAAAATTTCTTCATATGATATTACGTGTCAAAATTGTCAAAATGCTCTAACGCTCTTTGACACAAAATTTATCTGCTTTTATTTAAATATTTCATACAACATTAGAATTCTACACCATACTGCATTAATAGTTTGTCTATCTTAACATGAAAATATACTATCGTAAGAAAATTTATATTCCTGGTAGTAAAAAAAAATTTAGAATGAATAAAATATTTCATATAACATAAGCATATTTTACCATATTGAGATTGTCAATATTTGTGGTGTGGAGAGTTTAGTGTTGGCCACAACCCACTCGTTTTATTTAAAAACAAATAGAAAAACAATCACATATCATTATTAAATGTAAAAACACAGCAACAAAGAAGGGATGGGGATAGAGGTAGAAGGAGGAAAGAGGGGATGGAGATTTAGATTTCAATTAAAAATTATTAGAGAGGTATACCAGCTTAAGTCTTTTTTTTAAGAGTTGTATATAATATCATACATGTGACCCGTAGTCTAAATTTAATATGATAGAATTATGCACGTCTTCTATAAATATTTTAATAAAATATATATTTGTTTAAACGATTTGTGAAGATTCATCAGAAACAACTTTTAAAAAAATCATTAAAGAAGAAATTGAATATTTTATAATATCCTGTTTTTAACGTATAACAACACCAAATGCAATCACACGAACTTCACCACAAATTTTAAATAAAACGCACTCCAATAACTGAGTACATAGGTTATCAATTTGACATGATTTTTTTTTATATTTTCAGCGATAACTTTTTACGACGTTGATCAATTTCAATGACTTTTTTTCCTTAGAAAGGGGGCATATTCCGTTAGTTCCATTTCAATTTGGTCAAGATAAGATCATGGAATACATGAGAAATTCATCAAACCCTTCAATTTGCACTTCAGCGATAGGAAATCTTTACAACATTGTCTAAAAAGGAGTACTTCAAAGATGATCACCCGTATGAATTTCATCGCGTTCTGATGATGGAACTCACGAGAAAAAATGATCAAACCCTTCAATTTGCAAAATTGTCTGCAATTAATAATAGTTCTTTACCACGTAGTCCGAATTCGATAGTTCCTTTTACACTAGAAAGGGATTACTTGTGGGGTGGTTCCATCTAAACTAAGCCAAGAGTTTTGAGGATGGGAATCATAAGAAATCATGCGTATCAATGTATAGGCGAATTGCATGAAAGATTATATTACTACATCTATACATACCATCACGCCATGTCTCTCATAGGATAGGCAGAGGAAACCCAACATTCATTTTAAGTATTTTTTTTTACATGAAAGATAAAATCTATTTATATATTTATGGTTACAAACAGTCACAATTACAAAAATACATTAAATAAGACAATAACCCACAAAAGGACTAGAATATGTAACACTAATAATACAAAGCTAACAAAAAAATGTGAATGATGGTGTATCTGAATCAAATGGATCTAGGAGAGGTAAAGGGGAAGATTAACAATATTACAATATTACTACATGTCACCATGATGACAACTCATATTTTCCACCAAGATTTATCATATTCCATCTTGCAGCTAAGAGATTAAATATGACAATATCGGTCGATAAAACTAAATGTCTCACAATTTCAAGACAGCCTCTGAGATGCAAATTGGTTGTAGACGATAAACCTATAGAACTGATTACAACTTTTAAATACCTAGGTGTGGAAATATCTAGTTGTAATGATCTGTATAAATAAGTCAAAGAACAGACTAATAAAGCTGCATTTATCTCCGGATGCATGAGGGACACTGTTTGGGCCAATAAACATATGCTAGTTGAGAGTAAGGTCCGAATTTATAAAACCTGCATCAGCCCCATAATGACTTATGGAGTTAAAGCAAGGGCAAACACAGTGAGAACAAAACAACTTCTCAGAACAACAGAGATAAAAACACTAAGACCTATCTTGGGCAGAACCCTCAGAGACAGAATCCCCAACGAGGAGATCCGCAGAACGTGCAATGTGGAGGATATTGTAAGGTGGAGCAGACAAAGAAGATGACACTGGAGAGATCATGTTAAAAGGATGAATCCAGAAAGGCTGGCAAAGATCGTAATGCGCGAAATACCAGAGGGACGCCGACCACCGGGAAGGCCATCAAAGAGATGGAGGGAAAGCTGGACATCCTCGTCCCAAGACCTGTAAAAACAGATCATAGATCTAAAAAAAGAGGAAGAAGAAGAAGAATATTTATCATAATAATTTCATATTGACATACAAACGCATACAAACACACACACACACACACATTAGAAGATTAAAAAAAGAGTCAGTATTTCCACAGTGTGAATTAAATTTGGAGCAAGCTCTTGTGATAAACATTTTTTTTGTGTAATTATTACGAACTGCCGGAATACTGAAGAGATCATTTTTTCTGGTAAATCGCGTAAGACCTCTTAGATTTATTTATCCCAGTAAATATAGGGAGTCAACGCGATAATTTAGGATATTGTGCAGATACATAATGTCTCTCATTGATCGTTCTATATATAAAATATATTTTCAATGATTTAACGAAAGGCTATGTTAGTTATCGCTGTGATTCATTCATCTTTATTTAAATCCTCCGCTCATCCTTTATATAGAGTAAAAGTAACGGCGTAGAAGTAAAAGTAACTTTGGGAGTAAATTCGTAAGAAATGTAAAAATCGAATAGGTACTAAAAATAAGAAAAAAATGTACAATATTTTCTATCGATACCTATAAGTCGATGGTGCGTGTTGAATAAATAATTGAACGAGACATGAAGGATGGATGGATCATGAAAAACACGGAAGCGATATGTAGATAAAATTGTCAGTCATAACCTAAAAAGCAATTCGCAGGTGTTCGAGTGAGACGTAAAAAGAAAGAGACGATTACAAATACAATATAAAACCTTCTTCGAGTGTATTGTGGATGACGTAATAATATTTAGTACCTACATGTTGAAAATATAATATTATTGAAATAGACATGAACATCGACACGCCATTTTATACTTCTCACTACCTAAGGGGATATAGTGGGGAGTTATGAATTGGATTTTTTTAAGATTATTATTTATTGGAGATTATCAATGAGTACCTTCTTCTTCTTCTTTCGTGTCAGCAACGTATTTAAATAATTTTCTGCCAGTGCCTATCAACGTCAATAGCACAATCATTGCCAACCATAAGATAGTGCATGGTGCAGTTGACTGGACTTGAGGGGCAGCTGCACAGATGTGCAGTGGTCTGCTGCTCTCCGCAGTCACATGTCGTTGGTAATCCCTGTTGCAGGAAGCCCCATGTAGACAGGTTATCCAACGTTCTCCCAACGCCCGTCCTCAGTCTTGTGGCCCGGGGGAAGACTCTCCTTAGGGCGGTCAAAGTTATCGGGGGCTTCTTGCTGCCATAGACGGAGCCTTTCCTGCTCAGGGTGAGATGGAAGTGGCTGCGTTGATGTCAGGAAACTTTTGCGTGATCTTAGTCTTATGTCAGGGGGGGCGTACCTATCAATAATGAGTACTAATGAGTACCTATCATGCTGAGATTGTATTCTGAAAGTTTCATCACAATTTATGTGTGTGTGCTGTGTACTATGTGCTTTGTAAGGCGTTTTTATTATTTTTTATCGATTATACTGAAGTACCTACGCATTCGATTATTTTCAAATTTTTCAAATTTGAATATCTAAAACTAAATAAGACTTTGAACAAAGACCTTTATATAAGGTCTTTGGACTTTGAAGGATATCTGATCAGTGTTTCTCATTTTTTTCAACTGTCAAATATGTATTTCAAAGGGACCCCGAGCTCAGGATTATTAAATTTTGATATTTTTATTTTCAAATTGCTAAAATGGCACATCACTTTTATAAAATGGCATTGAAGTTTTCACCATAAAATTTTTATATTAAAAATAATTTTATAAATTCGTTTCATTGAATGATGATAATTTTCCATACTTAAAAATTTAAACACTTTGTGCAGGACTTTGTAGTGAAAAGTATATCGTTGGCCACAACCCACTCGTTTATTTTATACGGCGGTGTATGACAGATGCAGTTGGTAGATCTATTTACTTACCTCAAATGTTAATAATTTTCATTGAATTTCGGTGAAAGCAAAGATTATCATTCTTGGAGAAACAAAATCTTCAATACTGAGAATTCTTCAAATAATATTTTAATTTCCTATACAAAATTTAAATACTTTGTGGAGTGAATCGGTAGTGAAGATTATAGCGTTGGCCACAACTCAGTCATTTTTTATACAGCGGTATATGACAGAAGCAGTGGATAGATACCTACCTAAAACGTTAGTAATTTTCATTGGCGTTCGGTAAAATCTAAGATAATAAATACTTGGAGAATAAAATCTTCAATCCTGAGAATTCATCAAATAAATGCGACGAAATCCAAATCTGGCATTTCAAAACTCACTCACCTACTTACATACTTACTTTATGAGTCCGGACCTCAAACCCTAGGAAATTCTTAGGAAATTTGAAGCAATCGTGTTACTTGCCATGCATTTCTGGCTTATTAGGTATATAATAATTATTAAGGAATAATCATCAAATATTTTCATATTTCTTCATATTGTAGCTGCACTCCAGAACAATAACAGCAGTTTGCCTAGCCTCGACAGTTCTCGAAAATTAGCGAAGATTAACGAACTCCAGCCAATCGCCGTTCGGATAAACGAATCAAATACATTCATGCGTCAACCATCTAACTGAATACAGTGTCGCATTTATCGTAATTTTATTTGTTCCGACCCTTAACATCACGAACAGCTAAATTATAATTTAATTAGTTAAATTATATTAATGTTCATAAACAATATACTAATTTTGATCGTGTAAATAATCTCTTATTTGAAACCATTCATCATTTTAAATTGGATATTGAATTTTAAACTGACTGGTTTTGCAATATCATATTCGGAGATAGATTTTAAAACAATAAATGTTTTGACTA